>JAQRGA010002092.1:0-11197 GCA_029237695.1 Conchocele bisecta
CATCACACATAAACACTCATGTTCTGGAATATGTCTATATCTACCAGTTTCTATATTAAGGGGGACATTCATAAACTTAACGTTGGGGTAAATATCTTATAACATCTGTTTCCTTTCTTGAAATGCCTTGATATTTCATACATGCATTCTTCAGATGACCCTCTATCGTGCTGTAGCAAATCCACAACCCAGCACCTAACCCGTACCCCAAGGTCAAGGTCACAAACTTAGCATGTTCATAAACTTTACGTTGGGGTAAATGTCTTTTTATAGCTACTGTTTCTTTACAGGGAACGCCTTGATAGATCATACATGCATTCATCTGATGATACTCTATCGTGCTATAGCAAATCTATGACCCACCCCCACCACTTTCCCCCAAGGTGAATGGCACAAACATATCACATTCATAAACTTAACGTTGGGGTAAATGTCTTATAACATATGTTTCCTTTCATGGAACGCCTTGATATTTCACAAATGCATTCATCTGATGATACTCTATCGTGCTATAGCAAATACATGACCCACCGCCGACCCCTTACCCCAGGGTCAAGGTCATAAACTTAGCACATTCATAAACTTAACGTTGGGGTAAATGTCTTATAACATCCTGTCTCCTTTCATGGAACGCCTTGATATTTCATACATGCATTCCTCAGATGACCCTCTATCATGCTGTAACAAATCCATGTTTATGTTTCTTTTCATGGAACGCCTTGATATTTCATACATGCATTCATCTGATGATACTCTATCGTGCTATAGCAAAGATCACAAACTTAGCACGTTCATAAACTTAACGTTTGGGTAAATGTCTTATATCATCTGTTTCCTTTCATGGAACGCATTGATATTTCATACATGCATTAATTTGATGACCCTCTATCATGCTATAGCAAATCCATGACCCATTGCCCACCCCTTACCCCAGGGTCAAGGTCACAAACGTAGCCCATTCATAAACTTTACGTTGGGGTAAATGTCTTATAACAGAAACACACACGTTTGATCATTGCATGGCGGTTATATTGCGTTTTGAAATACGCTGGTGTGTAAGAGACGTATCAGCGTAATTTCCAATGGAAATGATTCTAAAATCTGTCAAAACATGTTTTATTGAGAAAGAAGGCAAGCAACAGCACACGACAATTTTCGTGCTCAGCAGTCTATGGGTTAGATACAGAGGAAATTATCCATTTGGGATATACAATAGCGGCTGTTATAGAGAGGGTGTTGTTGTAGAGAGGTGGCCGTTCGGGGAGGTTCGACTGTATATATACATTGCATTCTCCGTAATTTGTGAACATGCTGTACAATGATATGACTGAATTAGAATATTTACACAGATTTTCGAACATACTGAACTAATTCCCATCGTGGTTATGAGTTGCTCACTTTACTAGGTGTTCACATACATGAAATAGATTGATATAGTGTTCAGGGGTACCCCATACCAAGGACACATATTTTGGCTATACGGCTCTGCTTCTGTGCTGTATGAATGGCATGTAGAGTTATATAGCAGATTTGAAGGTGATATTCATGAAACCTGCATGAACTACTGTCTGTTTCACGAAAGCTGACCAAATTTTACGGCTATATAGACAATTCAAAAACAATATTATTTTCGATAATATTAAATTAAAGGAAAATTTAAGAATGAGCCTTCTTTTTATTTCGTGAAATTCGGTCAAATATTGGTTTTATTACGAAAAATTGATTTCTCTATGGGAATTTAACAAGGGGGAAAAAGAGGTAAAGGAGTGTGGGATTAGTCAAAAGCGAAAATTTTTGGAAATTGAATCCGAAACCTAGCTAGATAGCTTGGATATGATCTAACTAAGAAAACAAAAGTTAAATTTTAAAAATCGGTCCAGTATTTCTAAAATTAAAAAAAAATTCCCCATGTTAAATCCCCATAGACATCTTCACGGAGTGAAGATGTCTATGGGGATTTAACATGGGGAAATTTTGTTTTCGCAATAAAATCAATATTTGACCAAATTTCACGAAATAAAAAGAAGGCTCATTCTTAATTTTTCCTTTAATTTAATATTATCAAAATAAATCTTGTTTTTGAATTGTTTATATAGCCGTAAAATTTGGGCAGCTTTCGTGAAACAGACAGTAAATTAGTTTGCATCGATAAAAAATACCGTACATTTTGTATATACGAAACTATAGTATATGTAGTTACAACGATATCATCTTTTTCATAATGTAAAATTAATATTCGTGTTAAGCCGAATCTGACACATATACTGCATTAAAAAAAGTAGCACAAATCCGAGAATGATATGTGCATACCCATGCTCTTTTAGAAGCTAGTTAGCGAGTTGAAACAGATAGATACTGGTTATTTTAAGTAATTTAATCATTCCAGTTTATTATTATTATTATTATTATTATTATTATTCCAGTAATGATAAGCTTCCTCATAATAAAGGTTACCACACTGGGTAGTTTGTCTCTTTGCAAAATCAAAGGAAATGGAAAATAATGTCAACATGTTAATACTATAAAATGCGCATGGTAGGAGGAAAGCATTTTTAACGAGGCACTTAACCCTTATATCAGTGATTCTATATTGTATGTACGTGGTGCCGTTTTTCTAGTTTCTAGTTTTTCTAGTTACATTTATAATACATGTAGTAATTAGCCAATAGTTCTCGTCATTTTATATATTTCATATCCACTTCAGCGGACTTCAGAAATGTAATTTCCGTTACGTACAGTTACTATATGATAGATTGTCTACATTATGCAACAGACATTCACTGGCAGCAAGCTCATTTGTATAGTAATATCAGGTCGAACTATATGATAGATTGTCTATATTATACAACAGACATGCAATGGCGGCACGCTCATTTGTATAGTAATATGAGGTTGAACTATATGCTAGATTGTCTATATTATACAACAGACATGCAATGGCGGCAAGCTCATTTATATAGTAATATGAGGTCGAACTATATGATATATTGTCTATGTCACAGCACGTCCATTACGGAGATACTGGTGAGGTGAAGGGTTGAACTATCAGGGATGCTCTGGGGAAACTGGAGATAAATCAAAACTAAATTACATAATGTAATTTATTATTTATCAAAAGATGCAATATGGCGGCGATGCGCATACACTGGCGTCTATCGAAGAAGTGACGACAGCCGCGCAGTGCGCGCCAAAGCCAACGCCAAACGAGACTTGAGACTCCGTGCCAAATGACGCACATCATAAGACATTACACTTACCTGTTGAGCTGTGCTTATGCAACAGTAATCCATGTCTTAAGATGGACGCTAAAACGATCAGAAAAATATACAGGTGTTAACTGTGCATTATAATATATAATATAAATATGATATGATATAGGAGATATGATATATGGGTATCATAGGATATGATATAGGATATATAGGTTATAGGAGATATGGCTATCATAGGATATGATATAGGAGTTTGGATAAAATGTAATAATGACCTTCCGGTTACATCTATATTATACAACAGCCATGCAATGACAAGCTCATTTGTATAGTAATATGAGGTTAAAAAATATGATAGATTGTCTATATTATAAAACTTACATGCTAGTCGAATAGTATTAGACACAGAATCGGCAAAGATCGGAAAAAAAAATAAGTCAAAGCTGAATTTGTCAGTATAGGTCCGGAATATCATTTGGAGAAACATATCAAAACTCCCCATAAATCCCACTGGAGCTTAATCCAGAATTCAAGATGGCGTCCAATATGGCTGCCATAAATTTATTAAACACATTAAAGTGACTATAATGAACATATTTACACATATGGTGGCATCATATTACTGACCAATGCATATATTGACATTTTCAATGAGTATGAGTCGCTTAACCTTTCAAATATCAAAGATGGCCGCCAAGATTGCCAACAAAATATATAAAGGTAACATATTCTTCATAACATATATGAATTGATGTTTAATTGTCTTGGAGTTACAGTTACTATTATGAAAGCTTCAATAAGTTTATATTTCAAATTATATGGCTCCCAAGATGGCCGCCAGAACTTGAAAACGTTGTCCAATATGCATAACAGAAGGCCGCAGGTGCATGTGGAGCCCGCCTTGGCTATTGCTGGTCCGAGGGTGTATTGATAGTCCCAATGTTTAGTGATCATATCCGGTTGTATATAATTAGTTGGATGTATATGGTACTTACAAAGTTTAATTCAAATTTCGTACAACCGATAACGCAATGTAATTTGACATTGACCTTGAGTAGGAAGGCCAAAATGGATGGTCTACGGAATGAAAGCATGGATGGTAACAAACTAAAAACGTTTGACGTTTCAAGTTGACGCGACTTAGCATGTATATAAACAAACGGAAAGTTTGTGAAGAACGTTAAAACGCAATCTGATTATGACTCTCGAGAGATATAAGTAATGTAAATTTTGGACGGACTCTCCCACGGGCGTACGTACACATGTCATCATGATCACTATGTCTCGCTTGCCACGATGGGCCCGACAAACAAATACTTTATTCTGTCTTTCTTCTGAAATAAGCTTGATAAAATACAGCATATTGCAATACAGTATGTAAGATCCATCTAATTAAATGTGGCCTCCAATATGACCGACAAAACCCTGCTAATTTGCATAATACATTGATCAGTAACAAACTGTGTATAATAGTTCAGAAGTATCTTCCTTAAACTTACCTTAAATTACCGTAATTACATTTATATACGTGTACATTGCAGACATAACATATACATTTCATGTGAAATAAATACTTATGTGTGAGGAAACAATGTGTCGTTTTGCCTGCCAGCCTATATGTGTATGCATGTATGCCTACCTTATCAGCTTATATTATGATATTTTTAAATCTTATATTTTAAAATTTATATATTTGATAAATTATAATACATAACCTATGTTACTAATCAAAGGTTAGGTAGCATGACCTTCCCATGTGGTTACCAGGGATATACGTTGTTTACAATGGTGCAAGTTATAGCAGGGCAATGCATACACTATATAAGTACATGTACACACTTTTTAGAATCATACAAACCCGACCTTTCGTGTATATGGAAGTATGTGACACACTGTCCAGTAGCCTATTTCATCAACATTGCAAAGTATACTTTACTACCAAAGTATACTTTGAGGGAGAAATCATTTATTTTTCCTGAAATGCATTATTTCATATAGAACTAACAAATGCATATATATCATGATTAAAAGTATGCAGAATTATTATACTGAATTTATTACATTATCACAGCCATTAAATGGCTGTGATAATGTAATAAATTCAGTATAATAAAAATTAATAAATTAAAAAAAAAAAATTCTCCCTCAAAGTATACTTTGCTACTAAAGTATACTTTGCAATGTTGATGAAATAGGCTACAGATCTCATTGCCTTGAAATTTGATGTTGAAAACAGACGTTTAAAGAGATGACGGGTATAATAGCGTTGCGGGTCATCGTGATATCCCTGATTTGGCCCTCAGTTATACTTTGGCATTCGTGTATGTGAGTGTTGAAGCCGGTTATCCCAATTGTAGGTGTAGTGAGATTAGTGTACTCCGACTACATTTACGGGCTGGGACTAAGTGCCTCTTGTGCATTGAGCACCTGGAACAAGATCCGATTATTCTAAATTGAGACCTGAATATATAGTTTCTTAATGCAAATATTCTGTTCTGAGCTTGGGATTCCTCTTGAAAGATGACATACAGGATTGACCCCAGTTGGGGTAAAATGGCAATAGCTGTTGACAGCCCGTTTGACACAAATAATCAATATATCTATATAGTATACTATCGGTTCAAAACACGAGTTTAATGTTACATAATAATTACACTTATTTTCTTTTCTCGTCGGTGTACCGTACAGTATTACGTCATATGTATGCATAACAGAACGAGTTGAAACATGTCTCATCTGATACATGTAATACGGCCTAGTATTTTGCAAAATAAGCAATATGACTCGAATCGATTCAATATTTATTCTAGACACAAGGATACTGACACATATCGATACTTTTTTATTGTTATATGAATATTATGCATGTGAACAATATGGTGATGATATGCATATTTTATACCAGTTTCTGTAGATGTTAATACGTGGAATGTCACATTAGAATGTGAATCGTGCATGTATATGTAGGTTAAATTATTGTTGATTTGGTAAATATAGTCATAATGAGTGCAGTATTGTAAAATAAACGGATAGTTCTCGAACGATCAATCATCTTTATTCGAATGGAACTGCCAACTGATAATATAATATATGTGCTGCTATCACCTCACGTATCAAAAGTTTACTATAATGTTGCCCATCTTCCATAAACACATCGATTCAAAAATGAATTATTTACAATAATTCGATTTCTAGGTACCATCATTTTTGGGTTAAACTACCGATAAATATCAAAGGTACTTATGATCGATAATGTCAATGTGGTGCTTCGTTACGATAATGCCACTGGTGATTTTAAAAGGTACTGATAATTTTGCTAATTTAGCTGGTTATTCCAATTAGTTATGCAGTTACAAACATAACTCTGCTTGATAATGCTGCTGTCAATTTGAGATATGTTTCAAACATAAATAACAATATGTCTTTGTTCCTCATTTCCCTGTGCTGATTTGCAGTATATAGATGTAAGTTATTTTGCGATATTTCTCACAATTTGGTGGCCATCTTGAATATCATTTTGCATAATATAATAAAATAAAGTATACATTAAATGTATTGTGTAGTTCAAATGTTTCCAACTGGCCCATATAACACATTCAAATATAGTAATTACGGTAAATGTTATGTATTTTATATACACATTTGCATAATTTTGCGACATTTCGCAATTTGGTGGCCATCTTGAATTTAATTTTACTTAACATACTATATAAAATATGTATTAAATCGTTTGTATAGTTGTAAAGTCTCCTAATAACCCCGATATTACATTTTAATATAGTTGTTCCAAATGTTCCAAATGTTCCACATGTTTAGAGAGTTAAGAGATGTTGGCGGCCATCTTGGACGCCATTTTTATTGTATTACATTTCACAATTAGGATTATTATGATTCATTAGTCATATTCAGTATGTTTCGACACATTGTTTTCCTGATTGGTTTAGTAGAGTTTGCACTAGTTATGAATTTTGTCATTATTGTGGCCATTTTGGACGCCATCTTGATTCCTGGATTTAGCTCCAGTGGGATTCATGGGTCGTTTTGACTTAGTAACTAAGAATGCTTCAATTGTGAAAATACAGATCAATCCATGCTTTCAGAATTATTTAAGAAGACGTTTATAAATTCAATGGTGTATGCCTAGTTTGCATACTCATGACTTAGGAAGTTATGCGATCAAATCAGTATTGAGTTTATTGAACTCGATTGGCGTCGGTAATTTTATTACATATGATTACAAATAATGTACAATATAAAACATGATAAACGGATTACCAATATGAAGCATCGGCCTATGTTTTCATGACAGTGTAACTTCCGATCAGACTACGCGGATGCACAGTCTGATCTGGAGCTACGCTGGTTGGGAACATAAAACAACATACGGTGCCTGTATTGCTATTTACGGTGTAGTGAGGGACGGTAGTTTCCTAAAATGCCATAAATTCGCACATCTGGCTAACTTTCTTAAATTTGGCACAAATAATCTTCATGTTATGCCTATCAAGAATGTTGATGGAAGCAATCTGCATGTTCACCTTATCGTCCATATTGGGCCTAATCCAAGATGGCCTGTAATCAAAACCAGTTATCGCTATATAGAGAATAGTATGTTAGTGCCGTGAATGGGAAAAAATATCCGGCAAGGCTCAAGAATTTCTTTATTTCTCATCAGAAGTATATGTTGTGACCACTCATTTGAACCGTCTCGCCGAGACGGTTCAAATGAGTGGTCACAACATATGCTTTGGTTCAGAAATAAGGAAAATAGATAGAGAATAGTAGTTAGTGCCGTGAATAGGGAAAAAAATATCTGGCAAGGCTCAGGAAACGGGATGGGCGAGGCTCTGCCGAGCACATCCCGTTTCCGTGCCGCGCCAGATATTTTTCCCATTCACGGCACTAACCTACTATTCTATTTATCCCGTTAACACCTACAAATGGCTTTAAAATGCAAAAAAATAACCCCAGTCACCGCATATATTCATACGCGGTGATTAGGTCGTATTGACAGGATATCAAAAATGTTTCACGGCACCCTGTTTCACGGCACGTACGCACTGTGTTGACGGGATAAATTTCAACTCCATGTCGTGCTATTTTCACAAACACGGTATCTAGTCCATGAGTTGAGGGCGCTGATTAAATTTATAAATGTTTTGAAACAATTTAGGCCAAGGTCACACTTTCAAGGTCAATGTTATTTTCAAGAAACCATGAAAAAAAGTATGTATTTATATGTGTTATGCATGCATATCAACGTCAGATGGACGGGTTGTCATCGTAAATACATTTCCCAAAATGTTCTACAGCTCAAACAAACTATAGTCCGAAGATGACAGTTCTGTGAGAATCTGATAGTTACAAAATATTGTGAAAAAATATGTTTTGTGGTGCATGTGTGGTCCAGAAAAAAATCAAAGGAGGCAGCAAGGGCGGCGGCGGTACAGCAGACACGCAATATTGTCGCTGCTGATTATGAATACAATTAACAAACAAAAGGCATGCCTCTCCATCATTGCGAAGCGCATTGACTCAAAACTCAAGTTCAGTAAACATTCAGCGTTAAAGAGAGATAGATACTTCGTTGATCACCAGACTCCTCGTTACAATCCAATATCATCCCGATATCGACATGAACGCCTTATTTTTGTTTGAAAATCAGCGAGGTCCTCATCCCTTTCCAAACTAGATGGCTGCGGCCCGCATGTCGCGCCCGCCGATGCTTTGTTAGAACACCGAAAATGTGGCCTGTTGACACACGAATTCCCCCGGTGGCAGATTGGAGAAACTGTGATAAAGTTAACTAACCAAACGTGACAAGTATTCATAAGCACAGTTGTGAAGGTCAAAATGTCAAGGTCATATTAAGTGCACTATGGATGTGTGTCATTTGTGCACAAGTATGATGTATTGAAATATTATAGTAATCCTTCAAAAGATATAGAAGATATGACATAATTGGGAAACGCCGGCAAACTTTGTAATGTGTAAAAATTTAAAAGTTGTAAAGGTCAAAAGGTGAAGGTCATATAGAGGTCAGCATGGATGTGTGGCATTTTGTCCACAAGTATGATGTATTGATTATAGAAGCTATCACATAATTGAGAAACTCTTTCAAACTTATTAATGTGTGAAAACTGTAAAAGTTGTCAAGGTCAAAAGGTCAAGGTCATATTAAGGGCATCATAGATGTGCGACATTTGTCAAAAGTGTGATGTATTGTTATATTGCAGTAATCCATCAAGGGATATAAAAGTTATGACATAATTGAGAAACTTAGGCGAACTTCTTAATGCGTGAAAAAGTTCAAAGTTGTGAAGGTCAAAATGTAAATGTCATATTAAAACATATGAGACAGCGCCATGGAATTTTGTACCTTCGGACATCTGCGTAAAGTTGACTAAAAATTTTCAGTACAGTGAAACCTGTGAATAAAGGCCAGCCATGGAAGAGAAAAATCTGGCCTTTGTTCACAGATGGTTTTTATTCACAGGGCCATTTATATAGTAATTCAGTAATTGGGAAAGCAAAGGCGTGGCCGCTATAGACAGGGAATTGCTAATCCCAGGTGGTCTTTAGCACAGGTTCGACTGTATATACGGAATTATTACTCTACAAATTTTGTCAACTTTTAACATAATTTATGAAAGATATTGTAAATTTTGTTAACGTATTTAATGAAATTACGCAGATGTCCGAAGGTACAAAATCCCATGACGTGTCTCATAGGGTTTGCAATTATAATATTGAATGACTGCACCAGTTAGACAATATGGTATTTTATTTTTCTGCATGCACTCGTACACTACACAGACTGATGTTTGTGTCATTTAATATCAATTCAACACAAAGTTGCCAAGTTATCTGCGAACACATACCATCCAGTGAATAAAAAGCAAAGACAATTGTGTTAGCTATAGTGTGCTAAGCTTTGCGGGTGTCAGGGTAGGTCTGTTAACAATTACTACATGTATATGTACTTGGAATGCTATATGTTGATTTCATACGTTCTGTCACTTCATGTGACCAGGTAAGTTATACATTGTGTATGTCCTACTAGTATGACATAATAATTCCATCACAAAAATATTTACACAATTCCCTAACATTTGATTGGTCCGTAGCAAGTCTTTGTCCAAAATTGATATCCCAGTAAACTCCCATGCCGAACTACTTTCCGTAACCGTCAACCGCAGTTAAAATAATTATTAAGAAAACGTAAAATAAACACATTTTCCTGATGAAGTTATTTAAAATGCTGGAATTATAAGGAATGAATGGCATTTTTGTGGAATTTATCGGGGATATAAACTTTGAAAAGTCGCGGTAATACTGGACGAGGCCTTCCGGCCAGTATTCCCGCGACTTTTCCAAGTTTATACCCCGATAAATTCCACAAAAAGGCCATTCATTCCTATAATGACTTCCAGATAGCGTCTGAGGTTCTTCCTAGTGTACTGTTCACAGTGAGCACATGTTAACATATTGATTGCATAACTTGCATCGATTTGTTTCTGTTGAGAGCATGCGAAGTGTGACCGGCATGCTTGATTTTCTTGCTTCTTGAGAGTTGTATCCGGTTATACCCATTACAAACGTAGTAACAATATTTCTAAACATATTTACCTTGACGGAGTGGGGCTACGTGTGGTGATGACATTGTTTTCATTAAACTGTTTATTCACGTTTAAATACAACATGTACAATCATATCTTTTCACATGCATAAACAACACACAACATTGGCATTACATGAAGTACATAGTGTATTTTCGAGCGATTTTTTAGAGAAATCGTCAGAAAAATATAGGAGAATGAAAGGCAATAAAGATATCCCTCCCTATGTTGATACCTGGTACACAATTCAGATACACTTAGCATGGTGACATTGACTTACAGAACGTGCCCTTGACCCAGAATCATTTCACAAACAAATATAAAATCAGTATCAAATGTTGGCAAATAACATCACCGATTGTTAAG